>BSBM01000860.1:0-27500 GCA_027924585.1 Larix kaempferi
GACACTAAAGGATGCCCGCAAGGGCTCCTTCTCATGTGCCCGCAAGGTCCATAGTAATGCCTCCAAGAGGTGCCTGCATTGGCACTAAGGGATTCCGGAAAGGGATCCTTCTTATATGCCCATAACTAGTCCATATATATGCCCATAAGGGATCTTTTCAATGCCCACAAGGATGCCCACAAGGGCTATTTTGGATGCCCACACGCTGTCCTTCAAATGCCCATGAGCCTTCCATAAATATGCCAAGAGATGCATGCAAAGGCATATGGAAATGCCTCATCAACCTTTGTCACCCCCTTTGTCATTACCTTTTCACATCATCTAGCCTGTGTCCTTTTCCCTGTCATCAATTCTTGCTTTCCATGTCATAAACCTTTGTCATGCTTGTGTTGTTATTAATGAGTTGTCATCAATGACAACCTTGCTCATCATAGTTATTTTTTAGATCTATTAGGTGTGATGTATGGCATGCACCATGTAGAAACAACCCCAAGAGCTGAGAATGTATTACAACAAACTGTTTATGAGTGATGTAAATGATCAAGTGAAGATAAATCAAAACAATTAAATATTTAGCCCATCCAAAGATATCTGAAAATGGAACTTGTTTACTGGGACGACTTGCAAAGAGATTCCTTTTGGATTACTTGACATTTTTTCTAATCCACATCCATACATGCTTATGCATCATAAGTACCACAAACAAGATTAAAGGTTACTCTAAGCAATGCTTCAAGTTTTCTTCATACTCTTCGTCAAGAGAAAGACCCCATTAATAATTCATGGGCATCTTCAACAAATGACCACAGCATGGGTCATTTTTTCCTCCTAGAGCTACAATGTCCATATTGTGGCTTCAATGCCCAAACTCCCATGTCCTTCCAGAATGCTTGTAATCCTTCCATGTGCCTGTAAGGGCTGCTCCAAAAGATGCCCGCACTGTTTCTAGAATTCCCGCAAGGGTCCTTAGATCATGCCTGCAATTCTTCCAGAATGCCTGCAATCCTTCCATGTGCCCATAGACCTTTTTACATTCCCGCATAACTCTCATATATTCTTGCAAGGGCTCTTAAAGGATTCCCGTAGTGGCACTAAAGGATGCCCTCAATGGCTCCCTCTTATATGCCCGCAGTTGGTCCATAGATATGCCCGTAAGGGGTATTTTCAATGCCCACAAGGATGCCCGCAAAGGCATATGGAAATGCCGGAAAGGGCTCCATGTTTTCATTTAAATGCCATGTCATCAACCTTTTCCATGTCATCAACCTTTGTTACTCCTTTTTTATTACCTTTCCACATCATCAAGTTTTGTCACATGAAGAGTAGTCTCCTAACCCAAGACATTATTCAAGGAAAAAAATAAGCAATTTCTATCCCAAATGTTTATTATATGACTTGTGGTTCATCCATAAATCCATAGATCATGACACATGCCCCAGGGAAGGATGGTGACACATAAATTTCATGAGATGAATTTGCTCATCCAAAAACCCACAATCATGACATTATTACTATATATATTACAAAAGGTGAAGGAAACCATCATTATGTTAATAGAGCAGATGGAATCAGTTTTGGGCCAAAATGGTCTCTATGGTTCTGATAACTATGCTTGAGATTTGGGCTAAGGTGGATATGCTACCACTCGCCTATATAGAGATAGGCAGTCTGTATAATAGCAGTCTATCTCTTTGATATATATCCTTTAATGTATACACGTGTTTTATAGTCAGACTATAGATTATAGAATGCATTTTTTCTAAAGGTAAGACCTATGTATCCATCATGCAAGAATTACAAAATATAATCCTAGCAGAATATTCACACTTGAAAACACAAATCATATGTCTTTGGCCAAGTTCAATTGAAATTGTTGCATGAATAACAACTGCCATACCTTTCCAAGAGACCTGGAGAGGGGTCTATGCCTTCCCCATATTGTTGGAATAAGTATTTCACTATATCACCTACCATTACGCACATCATACAAACAAAAAGGATTCCATAAAACCTATTATAGAATAACAAAAAAATAAATTCAAATCTATATTTTGCACAACCTTGATTCTTTGTCCCTCTAAAGGCCTCATTTGTCGATATGCAACAAATATTTTCTATGCAAATCATCTTCTCATTCAAAAATTTAGCTTATTACTTTATTAACAATCCACATTTAGCATTACTGCACAAACAATTTCATCACCAAATGATGTTGTCCTGCTATAAACGTGTTGATGGAGATCCATTCTCCCATGGTAAGCTTACATATTAGAGAATTCATTACACGTGAAAAGGATATATGTTTCTCATTTTAAACCTAAAAGGGAGTCTATATTTATTTTACTAGATATCAATCATCAAAACCATAAAATACAGCAAGAGAGCATTCTTGATCAATTATCCTTCCTGCAGGATAGAAGCATGGTGCATAAAATACAAAGGCAACAAGTATTGCTAGAAATAAGGATGAAAAATGGAATACCAAAGTGCACGGTGGTAAACATTGGTCACCTTGTCCCATAAAACACATGAATCCATCCTTTACATGTTACACGATCCCTAAGGGATTCCCTTCTCTTCTATGCTCTTCAGTATGGTCAAGGTGTGCCGAAGTAGATTACTGCTACAGGTTTATTTCCAGTAGTATCACACCTCTAGGAGTATATTTACAACACTATACACAAAAAAATAGGCTAGCAATCCTCTGATATTTTAAATGATTGTTGAATTCTCTCTAATGGTTTCTAATTTCTCTCAAAATTCACTCTTTCACCCCTCAATGGTTCAGCTATCAAGTAGGATGAGTTCTTTCTCTTTAAATCCCTCTCTTTTTTCATCAACCTCTCCTTTTTCCAGGCTTCTTTCTCCTATTCGAAATTTCTTTGAATGGATGAGTGAATGAGGGATGAGGAGGGATTTTTTCATCCACTTCTTTCTTTTTTCTACCAAAATAGGAGTTACTTACTTCAAAATAGGAGTTAGGCACTTTTACACTAAGAATCCTAAGTCTCAACTCACTATTCTTTCTCTTATAACATTGCATTAATTGTTATTTTATGAGGTTTTGGCCCTTTGGATCAAATTTAACATTAGCATAAAGAGGATCATGTGTCAAATAAGGAATCCTCACAAGGCATAGGTAAGTTCCCCATTGGATCCCCTCACTCTTTTTCACTAGTGAACTCATAGCCCAATGGTGTGCTCCCTGAGGAAGTCTTGAAACTTTCTTTTGTTGTTGATCACAAATACTCATGTTGTAAGTTTTGTTTTTCAAAAAAAATTTCCATGGTATGTCTATCTAATGGCCTAATAAAAAAAGTATTGAAACTTATTTACAATATATACAAGATTTGAAATAAGATTTTTCTGTAGAATCAAAATTTGGGTATTACAGTTATAGGTTCTAAACAATTTTTATAGATTTCCTTCCCACATTGGAGTCACATAAAGAAAATAAACTATGTTATGTAGTTATGGTGAATGTAGATCTGTTGAAACCACTATTGTTGTGATGATCAAGTCTACTATTGCTTTCCTAGTAGATCATGGTCTTGTACCTGGAAGGAAAAGTGTATTCCAGGAAAACCTTCCATGGATTTGCTCCTTAAATGGTCAGTGCTATATCTTCACTACTATGTTTTTATATTTGTAGATATCTTACATATGACTCAACCTTTTTTTCCAAATAGATATTATTAGCACATATTATGAATTCCTCTTATGCACATCATCATGGCATGTTACATCTATTGTTGGAAATAAAGAGTTAATATTAGTGTAACATTTGTTTATAATTTGTGGTTAAATGTCATTTTAAATATAATATTGGAAAATTATTTCCTTTTTTCTCTTTGCAAAAGCTTTGAATGGCATTGATGGGATTCATGTGGATCTTGATGTTGTTCACACAAACATTGTAAGTGTCTTTGATTCTGACATAGTTTTGATGCGTTAAATAAAGATAGTTGTACTTTCTTCTATTTTCTCCTTTTGTTTTTGTGATAATCATAAGGAATTTTCAAAGGCTAATTGTAGAAATTAGTTATGCCAGTTCCCTTGGGCTCCTGTACTATTGTTGGGGATGTAAACCATTTTCTTTCTTCAAGCAGGTCTTTGTCAATAGCACTGCTGATTCAGCCCCTGGGGAAGAAGAGCTTTGTGAATCCATGCAACATCAAGGTGTTCTTGCAATTCCTACGGGTCATACTAGGTGTGTACTCCTATGATCAAGAAAAAGTTGGTTTTGTATATAGTTAGGTTAGGTTAATTATGTAAATCACTTGACTAGCAATGAGTTTGATCTTATACTTGTACTGTAGGAAGATATTATATCGATAGTGCAGGAATACAACCTTATGTTGAAATAACATAATTTCATGGAAATAAACAACTCCAATAACTTAACTATGCAAGTTTGATTAACTTACCCTACAACAATTTGTAATCTGAATCCTTTAGACCATACTGATCATGAAGGTTAGGTTTAATAGGCCACATCATCTGCTCTTGAGGCCTTCATTCAATTTCATAGATTCCATTGGCGGATTCCCAAATTATGTGGGAAAATCTACATAGAACTAGTAATTTTTTTTTTAAATTCCCCATAGTGGTTGGATCTACGACGGCCCTTCCAACGATTCTGACGACAATGCCATACCACTGGTGGCAAAAATCATCAGAATTTTCTTTTTTTTTGTGGGTATCTTCATCGGATATCCGACGGTCATGGAGTCGGATATCTAACATTGTGTAAACTAATGTGGTCCAGATATCCTATGCCCATGTGGTTGGATATCTGACTCCTATATTAAAAAAATTGTGGTCAGATATCCGACATTGTCATGTCAGATATATGATGATAACGAATTGTTGTCGGATATCTGCTGAAAGTAAACCGACGTTTAAAATTTTTTAGGCTTGTCGGATTTTCGACAATGTGATGTCAAATATCGGACATATATGCCGTCGGATTTTGGGTTCAGATTTGCTAGTGCACTAGAAAATGCCACAAGTCCTTTTATCTAACTCCATCCCCCGCCTTTAGGTTTGAGTACCGCCAAGGTAATCCAAAGTTGGGGATTTCATATCTTCCCCCCTTCCCTCTACATCATGCTCCTTGAGATCCTTTGCATCTCATCTCATAGGTCTAGGTCTCAAGGGTGTGAAACCTTCCTTAAATTACTTTCCTCAACATCACACCTATGTGGATTGCATATAAGAACATAATTTGAAGAAAATATCATCTTGTGTATTTCAATACATAAAGTGAGATGGAAGGAAGGACACCTTTGAGCCATAACATTTGGGAAGGCCATCAATTCATGGAGCATGCATTATCATCTCATGCACCTTAGAGTGCAATCAAGATTTGGGTCTCGAAATACCTCAACTTGTCCATTTCCAATGAAGTGATTTTGCACTTCCCAGTTAGCATGTTTAGGGATTCCTTTTAAATAACACATTAATCCTTCAACCGCATCAACTATATTTATAAGGTGTGTTACTAGATTAGAGATCCAAGAATTTCTATTTCTTCCGTACTATCTGCAACATGGTCAGAAAATGGACATAATTAGAGTGACCAAAAATAGTCAAATATATGAGTCCATTGATGGATGCTATTGCAACTAGTGGCCATAGGGTAGAACTATGCAATGCACAATGTATTATTCTCTTGGATTATTATGTTTCAACATATAGAGTATGCCTTTAACAGTAATAAATGCAAAATTATTCCTTCACATTTATTTGTTTGAAGGCACATTCATACCTTCATTACCCTAGCTAGGAAAACTAGAAAACAAACAATTAGGATGAGTTTGTAAGCATTAAATACAAAACAATTACATTGAACATTGAAGTTTGAACACACCATGTTCCAATAGTTCTAGAACAAATTACATAACCCTGTGACCACCCAAGCATGTGCCTGCCTCATATAAACACGTCCAACATCTAAGAAGCTAAAAAACTATAGATATGACTCCATGATTCTATAAATAATGAATGTTATACAGGTATATAGATGCAACATAAACCTTGAGTAACAAACGAGTGTGCCTCCAAAACATGATAGCACATTTAATAGAACAGGAAACAACATGTTTTTTTGGAATGGTCTGCAAACTAACTATTAGTGGAAATGTTGTAGTCACTTCATTTTGAATCTTTGATGTACTTCCAAAAGCTAGAATTTCACTATATTAACTTCATTATGTGGTACAAACAATATTGACATCTCTCTCTATTACTATTCAAGAAGTTTGAAGGAAGCTTTGAACCATTGACAGAAAACAAAATATTATTCAAGGTTGATGGAGGTATGATACCACAATTTATTTTGTATGTGATGTTTCTCAATATACTAAATTTTACAATATGTGGACCATGTCAAGAGAAGGAGCCCTTTCGTCTATGCATAATTTTCAATTTGCTCTTCTTGTGTGCCACAAATAGTGCACTATGCACTTTCTCTCATGTGTCCACGGTTCCTTTCCAATTGTCATCATGGATTATAATCTATATTTACCATTTACATTGGCATTTGAACATTTTTCTGACTTAATAGAGCACAAGTCAACAGAATCAAACTCGAACAAACACTAGGAAATCCCTTTCTTTTCACATGTGAAATTGCCAACTGCAAGGTCAAGTTGGTTGCAAATGTATCCAACAATGTATTTTAGCAGCATTTGTACATTTTTCTGCCTTAACAGAGCACAAGTCAAAAGAATCAAACTCGAAACAAACACTAGGAAATCCCTTTCTTTTCACATGTGAAATTGCCAACTAGCAATTCAATTTGGTTGCAAATGTATCCAACGATGTATTTCAGCAACACATCCTTAGCCCTCAATGTCATAGTTGTGTTATTCAAAATTAAAATGTTCAATTGAAAATTTTCCATCCCCACTACCTTGAAATCTTTTACATATTAGTATCTTAGGGTTTGTTGAACACAGTATGCATATAAAGAGAACTTGGAGCATAATATCTTGGCAATAATACACACAACCAAGCTTCCCACTTTCACTATAAATGTGCAAGTGTGATAAGCATATGTTTGTTCTGAGATATGCCCGCATGAGAGACAAAGGTAAGCAAATCCATTATTGTAGTACAAACCTCAAACTAAGGTTCTGAATCCCATCATTTTTCAACATTTGTGTGATCAAGCAACTATATTATCCTATCAGATTGCCAATGAACTGCTCACACTATTCTCCTGAAGAAATAGTAAAACATTCATCTCTCTGACAATGTCCACTGTCCATGAATGGCCTCAATTTACATCATTTTCTCACCAACGCAAAGTGGTGCTTTATAATAAGAACCTAAAAATAATTGGATCTCTATAATCAATCATTTGGGAAGCGCTACTCAGCCCAGTCAGAGTAAAATCTATAGAATTACATACACAACTACAATGCTCTCAACCTATGTTGTTGGGAGCGAGAAGCAGGAGCAGGGAGCGGGGAGCAGGAGCGGAGTGAAAAGTGAAATTTTCAAAAGCTCCCATTTTGGGAGCGTTCCGAGAGCGTTTTTTATATAGTATATATTTTGATATATTTTGATGGTTTTATATCTAGAAAACATGTAGGATGTTGAATTAGCTATAGAAAAAATGGATTAAACAATATAACATCAATCATCTAGTAGTTATAACTTATATCATTATCATCAAATGATCAACCATAACTACTTTTATATGAGCTTGGAAATGAAGGGAGGTACCATAACATTGTCATCAAATGAGTAACCTATTATAGAAGCTTTTAGTATAGGAGAGGTAGGTAGCACTTTGGGAGCATGCTCCCAAAATTGGGATCGTTTTGAGAGCGAGCTTCCAAAGGAAGCGAGCTTCGGGAACGGGAGCGAGGGGGTGGTGGGCGCTCCCATGCAGCATAGCTCTCAACACACATCACAACTTACACTAACAACATTTTATCGGGTGTATAAGTTCCCTATCCCTCTCACATTCTTAGGCTTGAATGCAAGCACACAAGTAGAAAAGAAGTTAGAATTAAAAATAATTATATAACTCTTACATGATACTGCAGTTGCACTTTGAATTTCCATTTAAAGGATTAAGTTTGTCATCCTTCTCCGGAAGTTTTACAATGTGCATCACAGTCTCGTGATCCTTCACATTGATCTCAATATTATTGGATGGAGCTTGAAGGTGTGCTGTTGTTTGTCTTGACTTAATTTTCTGAAATTTTGAAGTCCGTCATGTAGCATCTCTAGCACATGTATTTTTATGATCTTCGGACTTCCCCATGATGGTAACCATAGGTCTTCAATAGGTGGATTCTTCTTCTCCATCGCTATAGTCAAATCCTTGTAGGCAAGGTTGTGGACTATAGAGCTACAAAACAATATGGCATGTGTGGCTTCTTCCAGAGTGAGATTTCTGGAAAGATACCCTCTTGGAGGATCAGACTTGGCAGTATGTTCTGCAAAAAAATAGAAATTAATGAATCATTATAACATTTGGATTATATGTGATTTTTAACTGAAATAATGATAAAACTAACTAATAGGTGTACCTAAGTAACCATATTTTCTTCTGACAATCACATGTTTCATAAGAATGCAAGCTACAAGTGTGTGCTAAAAAAGACATTAGAAAATAATAAGCTATAAAATAAGCCCCAATATGACAAACACATTGTAAGATTAGTAAAACAATGCTAGGATTTCAGTCAGTTTGATCAAATAAATTACTTACAAATTCCTAGGATGCAACCGTTGAGTAACAACTGGTGCAAAAATTGTTTTGTTTTAGTTGAACAAGCAAAAATCGTAAACAAAATATCAAATGACATCCTTACAGCACACTAGCTTTAGCACATCATTTTTGTACAGGTTCATGACAATTTTGTCAATAATATCAAATTCTGTCTTTTTTGCACTAAAACAGAAATCCACTACAGAACTAATATCTCCCTACAACAAGCAGGACCACAGCTATGTTATGCTGTTACAATTTGCTACGATAGATCTTCATCAAGCTACACCTCCAACTTAATTACAATGACCAAAAAGAGGAGCAACCAAGCTTTCTTTATATCAAATCCCTTGAAGATTTTATTTAGCGACCACATCGATTTTTGAATTCTAATATCATATTCACTTTAAATAAAATAGAAATACTTGGAGCAGCAAAAGGAAACCCAAGCAGAACAAGGGTAGAGGGGTCCATCACCAACCCAAGAGGTAATATTGGCAGAAAATTTTCTTAGAATATGAGTCATGATTAGAATGATATAGCAGTAATGCAAGCATTGGGTAAAGACCTGGAAAGAGCACTTGTAAAAGTAATATCAAGATTAAACGTTAAATAGCTATGGTGATTCCAAGTTAAACACTAAAATTATGATGGTTCTAATACCTCAAGAAGTCTAATACCTCAAGAAGTAGTAACTTTTGTAGGTTTAATGAATCGATTAAATAGAAAATAAAATTCAAAGATTCGATCATGTCCCCTTGACCCATATTAAAAGATATTGTCATAAGGTGGAAAATGGGATGGCAAATAAAGGCGTTGGTTTACCCTAAACACCTTTCAATTATGGAAATTTAATCACATAAGGACAACCTAATAAGATCTAATATACCATGATTCTTATGTCAATGGGGTCAGCCACGAGGGAATTGTGCCCCTTATTAACATAATGTTGCTTGGCCCTCACCCCTCCCATTGTGAAAAAAAAAAATATTAATTATCAACTGACTTACTCCATGGTACCCCTTTCACATGCCTTCCTAGAAAACGAATGCCATGTATTAAGTCAGATATGCCTAAAATCTGTTCGTCTTGGAATTGTTTACATGAGATAAATACCTCTCTACTCAAATTATAATGATATCTCTTCACATGAGATATGGGCAATCTCACCCCACCATCCTGAAACAACTAGTGCATTGGAGCATATGGATAGAGGTTAGTAAAGGGAATTGATGGGGAAGACACAACACATCAAATTGCTTGCAGAGAATATTTACCATCACCGATATCTAATTGTTGCACATTTAGGAGCATGGCACTTAAAAAGAACAAGACATGGGCTTCTATCTTGGCTGAAGAAGTGGCTTCTCTAAAAGAGACGGAGCATCTTGCACAAAAGGTTGAAACTTGAGGACTTAAAACAATACACAACCCTGAACTTCACGAGAGAGTGAAGCAGCTAGCAATATTCAAGAAATTTATGATTTATTTAAAAAAAAAGTATCAAAACCATATGCAACACTAGGCATCCTGGGGGAAAAGATGAAAGGAGTAGTCCGGAATGCAACAGTGAGGTCAATCTCAACAAGGATTGGAGATCCTACAGCACAACACAGGCTGCTATCTTGGTTGAAGAAGAGGCTTCTCTAAATGAGAGAGGAGCATCTTGTAGAGAAGGTTGAAACTCAAGGATTTGAAATAATATCACAACCCTGAACTTCATGAAAGAGTTTGAAAAAATTAAGATGTATTAAATAAAAGTAAGCATCAAAACCAGAGGCAAAACTAGGTAGTCTGAAAGAAAAGATGGAAGAAAGGAGTTAAGAGTCCAAAATGCAACAGTGAGATCAAGCTAAACAATGGTTGGTGATCCTGCAGTGCATGAGTTATCTCCAACACCAAGGAACTCAAAAAACACCAACGAAAGTTTTGGCAATGAATATAAAAATAGCAACTTCAACATGGGAATAAAAAGCGATGAAGAATGAAGCCCTAGATACAAAGCAACAAATGACTCAGTTAAGGTTAGAATTTCTATCATGATATTATTTTGTTAACATATTGTCACCCATAGTCCAGATTACTGGAAATTTTGAGTCTGCTAAATCTATATAGTAAATAGAGTAATTTTGTAAACCAAGTCTAAGGAAGACGTCCTCCGGACACATGGAGGGTTTTGAGTCAGTTAATGCAATTAATGAAGTCGAGAGGGATGTAGGGAAGTTCCCATCCTTTCTCAATATTGTACACAAATTAGGTACACTAGCATGCAAATCATTTCAAAATAACTTGAAAGTATCTTACGCTGATGTAGTTGAACTTACAATTGTTGATGATGATTGAATCAAGATATGGCCAAGGGAAGGAAGGCATCGAATTTATGTAAATTATAAATAAATTTCATTTTATTTCTATTAAAAATAACTAAATAAAATAAAAAATGCTGCCATGTTTCTTAGCATTCTATATAATCTTATGCATTTAAACAGAGTGGTCATGAAGACGTATTACAACAATTTTGAGGAACAAACACATTATGATCCCTTGGTATCTTACCTAAATTAGATACCAATTTACAATGAGTGTTTGACTTCTAGCACTTTCCACTGATGACTCATGTTACTCAGGTAATATCCATTGCTCCCCTAAGAATACATTTCAAATGATCTATTTTCTCGGCTAGCTTCAAACCATATGGTTATTTTCCTAGTTTGAAACTATGTAATAAACATGGATTAAAGAATTGACCCTACTTAATTCATTCTTTAGATAAGTAGATGTTTCAAGAAAAAAAAAATCTTCCCATTACAGCATGGACGCAATTCTTGTGTTCTTGGAGCATGTGTATAAAACCCTTCACTTCAAATCCATAAAGCACGCAATTCAAGATCCTCATTTGAATTGAATGGACATGTTAGCCTTTACAACATCAGCAAAAGAAACAACAAAATTTTGGCAAGAAAGTTAAGATAAGTGCTGGAAAACTTGATGAAATCTCCAAAGTCACCCAAGGGTGGCCCATTACTATAGCTCCTTAAGATATTTAACTTTATTGTCCATGATAAAAGTGAGGTTAGGATATGGAATGAATGCCATACACACTAGATTCTATTTAATATTTGTAGCAATAGCTGCCTCGGTAGTAAGGAATTACCAGATGCTGGAGCCTGAGACATCAAGAATGAACTTTTTCACTTATATATATGAAATCCCAGGTCTATATGCCCTTGATTGGAGTCAATTCAAATCTCTTCACTTCAATCATATCCAACCTTTGGGCACTCTAGATTTAGTGAGGTTGGGAACTCTAGCTTCAGTCGGGATTGACCAAAAGGCCATTCTACTTCTGGTGCACCTCAAATTATAAAATTTACTTTGCTTCTATTAGAATTCAAGAAACTTCTCATAGAAGGGTATCTTTATCCGAATTGTTTTTCTTGAAAAACAAAACAGCCTAAAAGTGGTAAACTTAGTTTAATCACGCGACACAAAGTCGCCTTGACAGAGAAAAATGAACACTCCATAGTTCAAACCTCAAAGCCAACCTGAATGTGAATATATTGGATCCCTGCCTATTCTCTATATTTGTAGGAATTATGTTGCAGTTACCTTTATTAAATTCTAAGACACTACTTTAACAAAGAAAAGTGAACCCCTGACAACAAATGCCTCATGACCTGCTTGTCTTCAGGATATTTCTCATAGAAGGGTATCTTTATCTGAAATGTTTTTTCTTGAAAAAGAAAAACAACCTAAAAGTGGTAAACTTAGTTTATTCACACCACACAAATTTTTTTTGACAGAGAAAAATGAAGTCCCCACAGTCCAAGACTCCAAACCTCAAAGCCAACTTGCAAATATTGGATCCCTACATATTCTTTATATTTGTATACTTTATTTTGCAGTTACCTTTATTGGAACTCTTGACGGAACACACTTCGTGACCTGCTAGTCTTCTAAGAAGCTTGGATCCTACCTATTCTCTACCTTAGTAGGGTTCATTTCAAAACTCTATAATCTGAAGCCTAGAATCTACATCCTAGCTCTTTACTCTCACTTTGCATGAATGTTGAAACTATATAAAATAATGCATGTGTATAATTTGGAGCTTACTAAACCAAGAATATTGTGTGCCTATTTCATTTGATAAGTCAGCAATGTGTCAGACAGATTAAGGATTAGCTAAAGACCCCTGACTTTGAATATAGTTATAAAACAACTTCACATACAGGATTCTCAAATCCAAGCAAACTCTAGTAAACAGGAGAACATGAAATAAATGAAAGGTCTGGGATGGGTAAGTTCCACAACATGAACTGTAAATAAAAACCAAAATATGCCTTCTTGAGCTCTTCAAAGGACCATGCAACAAGAGAATAGAATCATTAAAATATATAGGCACATTTAAGGGTCAAACAGAGTAACATTTGACAACTCTCTATCTTCCTCCAAACACCATGTGTAATGGTAAACTTCTAAACTGGCCTTTACATAATATCTGAACAAACATCCTACTTGCAAGTATGATTGCCCATAGATACTACTAAATCAGATTCAACATGTTACTAATTTTTTCAACTGAAAGGAAACGATTAACTTGAAATACAATATTATCAAAACAAAGGCTTCCCATGTGGAACCATTAATGAGCCATAAAGAATGTAGAACCAAAGGATACCTTGTGAAACATGGGTAGGATCTTCCTTACAACTTTCTGGCTCAGGGTGTTTTTTGCTTACATCTTCACACTGGGTATTCTCTTCTGATGTGGCTGAAGTAGAAGGCACTATCGGCATCTCTGAATTACTTTGATCAACAAGGGAGGGTATATTTTTGGTCTAAGAGCTCCTGTCACTTTCTTGCAAGCCATCTGCCACCCTTTCTTGACTATTGTTGTCATCATTTGAGATACCAGCATCAATTGAGATCTGCAGAGAGCTATCATCTCTAACCAACAACAAATCACAACCATTTTCTACTCTTTCTCTATCATGTTCAGGAGGCTATGGATCTTCCTCCTTTGAATCTCTAAATGCATTCTCTCCTACTTGTTCAGAAGAGGAGTGTCCATTCTGAGACAAATCACAATTTCCAATACAAGCATGTCTTTGGTCGTGTGCTTCCAAGATTAAATTGACATTAGATTGACATCATTGTTCTTTGCTCATAATTCTTAATGCAAGCATATTGTCTACATTCACATCCATTTCAGCAGCTAGAGGGTTATCATGCAAAGGTGAAACTGACTCCAGCAAAATACAAATGGGATCTCTTCCTTTTAGTTTCTCTGAACCTCCACTTTGATTTACACATGTTCTATCTTCAGCTGCAGGTGTAGCATGGTCTGAAGCACCAAATGGATGTACATTTGTACTTTCACGAACATCTACAAAGGAATCAATGCCAACTTCCATAGAAAAATCCTCATTATAAATTGTAGACTGGACTGTGTCACTCTGTGCTTTTGTAGTTGGGAAAAAATTACAACTTGGCGCTTTGAAAGTAGAGTTAATTAGAAAGTTGTCTATATCCAAATCCTACTGCTTGATTGACGAAATACCCTAGTCTATGTCCGCTTTGTTAAGCCTGTATAAATAGAGTGTGAAGTCAAGGCATTCTGTTCATACCTTAAGGTCTTCAAGTCATTTAAATATCTTCTTAGTTGAGAACCAACCTCTGGTAAATCAGTGGCATTGACAACCTTTACATGCACAATTGGCCACTTGCAACTGTTTTCCCTGTTTAAAAGATTCATTGAATATGTGGACCCATGTGAGGGTACACCTATGATACAAGTAGTATCATATCTACTATGGGAATTCATAGTACTCTCATCCCCTTTTAATTTAGACATATTGTCTTGCTGGACCTCTCTTGACTTGTGTACAGGAGTTTGTTTTCCGATCCCCATAGTAGATTCTGCAAGGTTGTTGTCCTACATGCACCTTGGCTTGTACTCTGCTAATCGTTGTATTGGAACTGAATTGCTTTGAATAGCTTGTTTTTCAGTAGATTTTAGTTCCACTGGAATTGAACCAGTTTGAATGTCTTTCTTTTCTGTAGATTTAGACATAAACGCATTTTAACTTGAGCTACAGTTGAGTTTTTGCTTATTCTCAGTTTCTAAGAAAATGTATGTTTGTCTTTTTCATTTGGAAGTAGGTTTTGGGACTCCTGAGGAAAAAGATTCTAGTATTGTTGAACACCAGGTTAGAAGGACCCATTTTTTTGTAATATGCTTGGGTATCTTCATAAAAAGTGTTTAGTGAATATTTTGATATCAGAAAATTGTTCCCTTCTATACCATTTCCACCATAGGTTCTCAACATTATGCATTTTAGCTAAATTTTAATCTCAACTATTCTATTTCCTCCCCCTATTTGTGGATAGTGTGGTTTAAAAGCTATACTAGTTGTAATCAAGGCCTAGCTATCACTACAATTTTTCACAAGTGCATTGTCTTTTCAAGGCACCTGCATAGGGGAATGGATGATCTCAACAACGAATAAAATGGTAAATGTACGAAATGATCTAGACTAAACAACATTTTAAAGGAAGATGCAACTTGATTGGACCTTATTGATGGACCTTATATAGAGACTTCTTTTGAACTGTTGTCGAATCAGAAGGACTCCTGTTATGATGCACATTTGGTAATGAATTTTGCACATTGGGCCTTTCTAGTTTTAGGATGTGTTGATATTGATCTTGTCACATATGGAGATGTTTATGTTATAGGAGTTCATTATTTTATAGTGAATGTTTTGGTTAGTGATGCAAGGCATACTTCTTAGTGATGTGAGGCATACTTCCCACCATGTTTTGGTTAATGATGCAAGGCATACTTCTTAGTGATGTGAGGCATACTTCCCCCCATCTTCTATTGATGATTCTATGCATGAATCTCAATATGCTTTGGTGGATCCTTCTTCTATACCTTTTCTAGAGGCCACCTTTACCACCTTGTGGAATTGTGTTGTTGTGAGATATATGTCTTTACGGTAAAGTGAAAGTATATAATGTATGAGATATGTGACATTACAAGTTTGTAAAAATAAAACTGGGTGGATAACTTCCTTCCATGTGTTGGGTTACCAAGTTTTGAGTATAAGTACTGAATGAAGCTGAGTTCATTAACAATTTTATGATTTCTTGCATTTCCTTTCATTTTCATTGGATTAATATAATCTTGTAATGCTTTTATGGTTATGGTGTTTAACAATTTTGAATTATACCCTGTGGATCTATTATATGATCAATGTTAATTATCTGTAAATGAGGGACTTAAATCCCAATTTCTTTACCAACATAGATCCTATATGAGATTACTTATGTAGATTTTTGTGGTTAGAAATATTTGGGGTCTCTTCAAATGGTTCCAAAAGTTAGAAGGATCTCTAGGCTTATTATGATATATTTTTGTGCTTATCAATGTGTTTTGAAAAATAAATTGGATTTTAAGCATGGTTGTCTTTGGATATTATTGTCTTTTCTTAGAATTACAAATGATGCAATCTAGGTGTTCATATGCTCCTCTCCCCAATTCTGAAAGAGTTCTATCTCAATGGAAGATCATCTGCCTTACAAGCAGGAGGTTGGTGGTTCGATTCCTCCATGCCCTATTGGTATTTTTAATAAAATGTATTTTATTATGATTTATTATGGCTATAGAGGGGGTTTCAAACCGTCTTTGTATGTTTCTACGAGTGGGGTTCTAAACCACCTTCATATGTCACTATGAAGGGGGTTTGAAATTTCCCTTGTATCTTACAACAAAGGGGGTTTAGAATCGCCCTCGTGGGTACCTATGAGGGGGGTTTAGAACTGCCCTCATAAGTACCTACGAGGGGGGTTTGTAACCACCCCAAAGGTTTGTAATAAGAAATTTTAAGGGGGGTTTCAAACCTCCTCTGTAGGCCTCTATGAGGGGGGTTCCAAACTGCCCCTATAGGAATCTACGAGAGGGGTTACAAACCACCCTTATAGGAATCTAAGACGGGGGTTCCAAACTGCCCCTATAGGCCTCTACAAGGGGGGTTTCAAATTGCCTCTATAGGCCTCTATGAGGGGGGTTCAAAACTGTCCTTATAAGCCTCTACTAGGGGGGTTCTAAACTCCCCCTATAGGCCTCTACAAGGGGGGTTCCAAACCACCCCTATAGGACTATATGAGGGGGGTTCACAACCTCCCGTATAGGCCTCTACAAGGGGGGTTTGAAAATGCCCCTATAGTCCTCTACAAGGGGGGTTCCAAACCGCACCTATAGGTTTGTATGAGGGGTATTATGAGGGGGTTTCATAACCACCCTCATAGGTCTCTATGAAGGGGGTTCAAAACTGCCCCCGTCGGTCTTTATTGTTGATGCATTTGTAACTTTGCAAGATATTCTTCTATGTATTACACTTGTACCTTATTATATTCATGATGGAGATGTATTATTCCTCCAATTAGAAGTGTCATCATTTGTATTTGTAAGTGTCGCAAGTGTTGCAAGTGTCGCAACTTATATTTGATGGGTTATTAGACCATCGGTGTGGGGTTGACCCTAGTTGAGTCACGTTGATGGGTTATTAGGCTTCCTTAGGAAGCTGTCCCTGTTAGGTTATTGGCAGGTCAAGTCAGTGTATAAATAGAGAGGTTGTGTCTCTCATTCTATTCATTCACTCACTCATCCAACTCCCATTAGTTGAGAGACGAGTGCGCACTAGTGGAGGAGTAGCTGCTGGAGACATCTATCTTTTGGGTTTGATCATTGTGATCTTGTATTGTGGCTTATTCTATCTCTGAGAAAGTTACGAGGTTTTTCGCCTTCTTGGTTTTCCCCGAGGAAACTCTGTGTATCTTATGTTTATGATTGTTATGTTGTGCATGTTATTCTCTTAGTAGGATCCTAAGATAATGTTGGAATGAAATTATCGAAAAATTAACATGGTATCAGAGCTGACCTAAGAAGAAGACACTATGCAGTTGCGGAAGCTAGGGCTTCTTATTTTTTGGGTTTCTCTCCACATATCATCAAAGGCAGGAGACTAGGATGACTCTCCTTTGAAGGGCGCATCTTTCTGTCGAGACAAAATTCAATTCTGAGCACTTTCAGTTGTTGGCCTGTCACTACTGCGGGAAATTAGGGTTTCAGAGAAAGTTGGAATTTTTGGAATCTGAGACCACGACTGGATACTCCTCAAGAAAATTGAAGCTTAGAGACCAAGATCAAATTTTTTGGTTGGGCAGAAGGCCAAGCTCCATTAAACCCTAAATCAGGATTTTGATCAGAAAGGTGGAAAATTAGGGTTTTTGCAAAAGTTGGAATTTGTGACCATGGTTGGATGCTCCTCAGAAAAATCGAAGTTTAGAGCACAAGATCGAACCTTTTAGTTGGGTATAAGGCCGGGCTTTATCAAACCCTAGTTTGGGATATTGTCCAAAAGATCTGAAAGTTTCAAGGCAATTTTTGAGGGGTCAAATTTTGCAAATTTCAAATTTGAAGTATACCAACTTGATCAGCTCAGCAAGGTGCATCTTTCTATTCTTTCAAAAGTTTGGAATTCAAAGTTTGAATTTTTAGGGTTTCTCTGACAAACCCTAATCTAGCTCCAGATCCAGTTTTTAGTAAATCAAGTGGTAAGACCTAAACCTTTTATTTCCATTTGACTTTCTCATTAAGATATCTCACCACACCAAACTTGAGGATAAGCTTGAAGGAACTGACAACTTCTGAGCATGGAAGTATAGGATTTGGTTAATCCTAGAAGAAAATGATTTGGACACCTACATAAAAGAAGAGGTTCCAGTTCTAGAGGGATATGAAGCTAAGATCTTACACAAGAAGAACTTGGTCAAAGCCAAGAGGATCATTGTTGATTCTATAAAAGACCATCTCATACCTCATGTGTCTTCCCTAAAGAAACCTAGGGAGATGTTTGAATCCTTGAATAAGTTGTTTGAAGGAAAGATTATAAATTGGAAGATGACTCTGTGGAATCAATTGAAAGGGGTAAAGTTGCAGACTAGAGAGACCATCCAATCCTACTTTACTAAGGTCTCTCAAATCAAAGAACAACTTGAAGCCATAGATGAATTAGTGGAGAATGGATAAATTGTCATGACCACATTGAATGGCCTACCTAGGTCATGGGACTCCTTCATCCAAGCTATTTGCTCTAGGAAGAAATTGATCTCTTTCAGTAGACTATGGGAGGAATGTTCACAAGAGGAAGCTAGGCTTGTGGCCCGAGAAGAAAAGATGGGAAGTGAATACCAAGAACTCATAGCACATACTAAGGGAAGTAAGTTCAAGAGGGATAAATATTATAACAAGAAACACCATCACTTCCATCAGAAGAAGAAAGATCTCTCCCATGTTCAATGCTTCACTTGTGATGAGAAAGGACATTACTCCTTAGAATGTCCCAAGAATAAACAAAGATTCAACAACAACAAGAAGAAAAACAACAAGAAGAGATATCATGCTCATGTTGCCGAGGATGATGAACCTCCTAGAAAGAAGGCTAGGGCAGAAAGTGAAGACTCATCAAGTGACGATGAATATGTCTTAATCTCTGCTCTCATAGGCACTATTTCCCATGGGTGTGATGATTGGCTTTTTGATAGTGGGGCTTCCAAACACATGACTGGGTTTAAAGAATCCTTTATAGATCTATCTGAACATGAGTCACCTCATAAGGTGAAACTTGGGGATGACTACCAATATCCTATAAAAGGAAGTGGTGAAGCCTCCTACAAACGAGACTCTGGGAAGTCTTTGAAAGATGCAATATGTTCTATGTGTACCTAGACTCAAGAAGAATCTTCTCTCCATATCATCTTTGGATGCAAAAGGGATGAGAGTTGCATTTGTGGATGGCCAAGTACTTATGTGGCCTAAAGGTAAGACAAATGATGACGCAGTAGTGATTGGAGAACAAGAGGGAGTATTGTACAAATTGAAGGGACAACCTGAACATGCCATGGTACATGAATCCATGGAGCCAAGTGAAATTTGGCATAGAAGGCTTGCTCATGTGCACTATAGGGAACTACCAATTGCAAGCAAAGTAGTAGAAGGCCTTCCTGAAATATAGTCAAAGCATGAAGGTGTTTGCAAAGGGTGTGCAAAAGGAAAGAACACAAAGAAGGCATTTCCAAGCAGTGAAAGAAAAGCAAAAGGGATCTTGGAGATTGTCCACTCCAATGTATGTGGACCAATGTTATCCATCTTTCTAAGTGGGTATGTATATTATGTTTCTTTCATTGATGATTTCTCTAGGAATACTTGGGTTTATTTCTTAAAGAACAAAGATGAGGTGTTTGATAATTTCAAGGAATTCAAAGCCTTGATTGAAAATCAAACTGATAAGAAGATCAAGATATTTAGATCCGACAATGGCGGATAATTTACTTCAGGAGACTTCAAGAAGTTAGGCAGGGATTCAGGGATCAAGAGGGATTTGACCACTCCCTACAATCCACAACAAAATGGGGTTGCAGAAAGGAAGAATAGAACAACCATGGAAGCATCACGGGAAATGCTTCATGACTAAGATCTACCCATGCACTTATGGGAAGAATAAAAAAGAATGACAGTATATGTACAAAATAGAACACCACACAAGATACTTGACAATAAGACACCAGAAGAATTTTTCTCTGGTAAGAGACCAGAAGTTAGCCATCTCAAAATATTTGGTTGTCCAGTATTCACACATGTTCCAAAAGAAAAGAGGACAAAGTTAGATCCTTCGGGAAATAAGGGTATATTTGTGGGGTATAGTGAAAGCTCGAAGGCATACAGAATCTACTTTCCAGGGTTCAAGAAGATTGACATCAGCAGGGATGTGACTTTTGATGAAAACTCAGCTTTCATCAAATCAAGGAAGACACCTGTTAAAGACTATGAAGAACCAAGGATACCCAGAACACAAGACACCACTATGAATGAAGCAATACCAGAAGTGGATCGTGAAATATAAGATCCACAAGAACCTGTAGATCCACCCCATGAGAATAACTCTCACAAGAGGAAACTTGCATGGGCTAGAGAGCTCATTCAAGATGGAGAAAGGTATGGTATTCCATAGGAAGAACATAGAGAAATGAAAAGGATAAGATCACACACCAGTTATGTTTCCTTACTCTGTGACATTATGAACAAAGAACCTTCCAGTTATGAAAAAGTAGCGGAAAAGAAAGAATGGAAGGAATACCAGTCGATCATGAAGGATGATGTTTGGGATGTGGTCCCAAGACCAGATTGGAAGTCTGTTGTGACTTCCAAATTGATCTATAAGATCAAGCATGCTGCAGATGGTAGCATAAATAAATACAAGGCAATATTTCTTGCTTGTGGCTTCTCCCAGAAAGAGGAGATAGATTATGAAGAGACTTTTGCTCCTGTAGCCAGATACACTTCCATCAGAATAGTACTTTCCCTGGCTGCAGTGATGAAGTGGAAGATACACTAGATGGATGTCAAGACAACTTTCTTGAATGGTGTAGTCGAAGAAGAAGTGTATGTGGAGCAACCACTTGGTTTTGAGACACATGACAGGGAGTCATATGTGTGCAGATTGAAGAAATCCTTGTATGGCTTGAAGCAAGCTCCTAGGACATGATACGACATAATAGACAGCTTCCTATCTAGTTTGGGCTTTACCAAGAGTAAAGAGGATTCCAACCTTTACTACAAGGTTGAGGAAGGAATTCTAGTGCTACTCCTATTGTATGTGGATGACTTGTTTGCGATAGGTGAGGATAGATTGATTGCCGACACGAAGAGGAAGCTTGCTACCGAGTTTGATATGAAAGACTTGGGCATGATGCATTACTTTCTAGGTATGGAGGTGTGGCAAAGTGGAGATGGAATCTTCCTTGGACAAGGGAAGTATGCAGTAGAGATCTTGAAGCGGTTTAGGATGATGGACTGCAAGGCCATGGCCACACCTATGGCATCGAACCTAAATTTATTGAGTGATTCTTCATCAGATTCGGTTGATGTCATGGTGTATCGTCAGATGATTGGGTCCTTGATGTACTTGACAAACACGAGGCTAGATATTTGCTTTACAGTGAACACCTTGAGCTAGTTTATGACAGATCCTAGACATGTTCACCTGATTGATGTAAAGCATATTCTGAGGTAGGTGAAGGGTAAAATTGATTATGGGCTCAAGTATGATGCAAATCAAAAGTTTAACCTGGAGGGTTATGTTGATTTAGATTGGGAAGGCAGTGCTGCAGATAGGAAGAGCACTTTCAGGTGCTTCTTTAGTATAGGATCAAGTGTGATCTCTTGGTTTAGCAGGAAGCAATCCTGTGTAGCACTGAGTACAGCTGAAGTAGAGTATGTCGCAACTTGTTTAGCCAGTTATGAGGCAGTATGGATTATGAAACTACTATCTGAGTTATTTGATCTCCCGTTGGATGCTACCTGTATCTTCTGTGACAACCAGAGTTGTGTGAAGTTGTCTGAGAACCCGGTGTTCCATGATAGGTCGAAGCACATCGAGATCAAATATCACTATATCAGGGATATGGTGGAGAGAGGAGCGGTGAAGCTTCTGTATGTTGAAATAGATGAGCAGATTGCATATGTGTTTACCAAACCACTAGCCAGAGTGAAGTTTGAGTACTTCAGAGAGAGGCTTGGTGTTCTTCAAATAGAAGATACTTCTAGGAAGAAGTGATGGGACACATTTACAGGAGCCATTCCAAGCATGGTGGTAGGAGGATCCTTCCCATGGTTGTGGATGTAAGTGCTGGGTGATGGCATCAGGATGATGCTCCAATTTCTGCTATGATGATGATTAGGATGATCATGTGATGATGATATGCATTAGGATGATGTTGTGTATATGATCAGGGTGATCATGTGATGATGATTAGCATTAGGATGATGTACTATATGATGATGATCAGTATGATCATGAGTATTAGGATGATAATCCGTCGACAAATTGTACAGGTAGCATGTAAAATATCCTGAGAGATCCGGTAGTTTGTGCTCAGATGCTCTTTCAAGGTTTTGCTATAGGTAGCATAGAAAAGATCCTTGGAGATCTGATAGTCTGTGCTTGGATGCTCTTTCGAGGTTTTTCTACAGGTTGGCCATTGACAAGTTGTGCAGGTAGCATAGAAAATATCCTAGGAGATCCGATAGTCTGTGCTCGGATGCTCTTTCGAGGTTTTTCTACAGGTATCATAGAAAATATCCTAGGAGATCCGATAGTCTGTGCTCAAATGCTCTTTTGAGGTTTTGCTACTAGAGGCATGTAATCAGTCCTGGAGATCCAATAGGTTGATCTATGTGCTCGTAAAAGTCCTGGGATTCTATTTAGAGTTCTTGCAAGTTGCAAGACACTCTTTTAAGGTTTTTCCTAACCACATAGAAAAGATCCTGGGAGATCCTATAGTCTGTGCTAGGATGCTCTTTCGAGGTTTTGTGGTGGTAGTCACATAGAAAAGATCCTGGGAGATCCTATAGTCTGTTCTAGTATGCGCTTTCGAGGTTTTGTGATGATCACATGTAAAAAATCCTTGAAGATCCGATAGTCTGTGCTTGGATGCTCTTTCAAGTTTTTGTTAATGCATGTAATCAATCCTAAGGATTCCACAGTATGCCAAAGATGATGAAGACCTACAGGAGGATAGGCCTACAACTATCATGAAAAAGGGTTGGCTATGTACAAATTCCTATGACAAGAAGAATTATGAGTTATCCCAATGATCGAGATGTCGATGTATAGCAGCAGTGATGATGATGCTCCGTGATACAGTGACGATGATCCAGCTCCATAATTGAAGAGTTGTGCCGATATGTATTGATGACCTGTGTCTAGAGAATACCTTCCTAGTTAAGAGGGAGTGCTGATGTATTTCTAACTTCAGAAGATATTCTTCTATGTATTACACTTGTACCTTATTATATTCATGATGGAGATATATTATTCCTCCAATTAGAAGTGTCGTCATTTGTATTTGTAAGTGTCGCAAGTGTCACAACTTATATTCGATGGGTTATTAGACCACAGGTGTGGGGTCGGCCCTAGTTGAGTCACATGGATGGTTTATTAGGCTTCCTTAGGAAGTCGACCATGTTAGGTTATTGGAAGGTCAAGTCAGTGTATAAATAGAGAGGTTGTGTCTCTCATTCTATTCATTCACTCACTCATCCAACTTGCATTAGTTGAGAGAGGATTGCGCACTAGTGGAGGAGGAGTAGCTGCAGGAGACATCTATATTTTGGGTTTGATCATTGTGATCCTGTATTGTGGCTTATTCTATCTTTGAGGAAGTTGCGGGGTTTTTCACCTTCTTGGTTTTCCCCGAGAAAACTCTGTGTCTTGTGTGTTTATGATTGTTATGTTGTGCATGTTATTCTCTTAGCAGGATCCTAAGATAATGTTTGTATGAAATTATCGAAAAATTAACATCTATGAAGGGGTCTACAAGGGGGGTTTAAAACCTCTTCCATAGACGTCTATGAGGGGGGTCACAAATCGCCCCCAAAAGTCACTTTTGGGGGCGGTTCCAATCTTGTAAAAAAACACCCTTAAAGGGAAATTTTTTTAACATCAGTGTCTTTAGGGGCAGATTTTCCAAAACCGCCCCCAAATCCAACCCCCCCCACCCCCATAGGTCACTTTTGGGGGTGGAATACAACCCCCCCAAAGGCCAAAAATGTAGTGGTGATTCTTTAAACCCTATACCAATGTCTACAGTAAGGCACCCTTTGGTCATCGAACAACCCCCCAAATTCAACGAAGCAATTAGGTTTCTATAAATGGCTTATTTGTATTGCCTTTGTTCTTGTGTATGATATATGCAATGATGAAGGTGAGACCTTGGCTCATTCTTCTTAATTTCTAGAATCCATCCTTAGGATGAGTGTTTTTCCACTATGTAATTGTTTTGTCCAAACAAAGTGTTGGATTTAGTGTGATATACAGGCTGTGAAGTTAAGTTGGTATCTGATTTAAGGGTTTTCCTTCTTACAGATGGACAATACAAACAAGCATGGCATTCTGTTGGAGGTTGTTTAAGTGATGATAGGATTGAACCTTAAAATAAACAAGGCTTATGTTTCTTCAGATGGGAGATGGTTCATGAATGGTATATTTGTAATTAATGATATTGTGTTTCTGTTTTTGTAGGTTAATACTCTTGCCATTTTTTTAGTCCCACCCTTGACACATTCTGTTGTGGAAGTGTTCCATGTCACATATGAAAATGGAAAAAAAACTTACAAATGAAGGTGTAATTGGGAATATTGAGAGGGTATGTTTGAATTCATTTTAGATCAGAGTTAACAAAACAAAAGTATTTCTTATGTTTCTAATGGGAGGTTCCTTTTTTCGCTTATTAGGATCCCTTAAATCAGCTACCAACTTAACTCCACATCCTAGGTATTGCACTAAATCTAAAACATTGTTTGGATAGAACAATTACATAGTGAAAAAACACTCAACCTAAGGATGGATTCCATAAATTCAGAAGAATGAGCCAAGGCCTCACCTTCATCATTGTAGATATTAGACACAAGAACAAAGGCAATACAAATAAGTCGTTTATGGAAACATGTCGTCCCAAGAATGAAGAATCGAGAGTCAACAGGGAAGAGGGTATGATATTGTTGTCAATTCAGTCGAGCCACTTTGGTTGTGGCTTCAACAAAGGGGTGATCGCCCTGCTTCTATTTTCCAGGGAAAAACCCCATCATTTTCCAAACGTTTGCTTGGAAATAAACAAGATTTTCCCTCACAATCATGAGCGGGGGCTAGTTTTACTTCCGTGATACATTAGATTCGTGGTAGGTCAAACCCTAAACATTAGATTTTTGACAAGCTGCATGAAGTGACGGGAGGATCCAAAAAGAAACCAAGATTGGAATGGGAAAGCAGTGTGAAGGGACAGGAAACCATGAAAGAAAACCCAAATCCAAAGGAACTCAAAATCCCAAAAATCAAATCGACAGATGCACATGGCGAGATATGCCTATCTCCACCGAGAGCCATGACCACATATTTCAACTGCTCACTCTGAACCGAGGTAGTGGATGGCCAAAGGCGTTTGCATATGGCCTCCCAGAAACCCTCATCGTCAGCCTCGAGCTTCGAAAACTCTATCAACATGCTAGAGAAACTTGGTGAGCATGCTAGAGAAACTTGGTGGGCACGCCAAAGAATGGAATGAAGAACCGAGTCGCAAGTTGAAACACAGTTTCTATGAACCCCCGAAATTCAACCAATCAATCAGGTTTCTATCAAGAGTTTCTTCCCTTTCACCTTGGATGGTAGAAGAGGAGGACCCCTTTGTTCTTATGCTCTCCCAAGGATCATACAGCTGATCATACAGCTGGGTCCCCTCAAACTCAGTCACTCCCAAGAGGATATCAGTCACCTAGCCTCAACCCTTCCACAATCATCGACAAATCTAATAACAAGTTCATATCTCGGTACCCTCCCTCACTTTCAACCAATAGGAAGAAAAAACCTTGACAACCTATATTTCTATCGTTATGTAAGATCTATCATCTCTAGATTAACTATTGAATCACTGCACTTATATTAGCGTATCTTTTGGATACACTACTAACATATAGCTTAGCTAGACAATCCATTATGTTTCCTTCTTTTCATTTCTTTTCCTTTCAATATTGTGATAGGAGTTGCTTTCACACTCTTGTATTTTATTCGCACTAGGTGTACTCTAGTCCCATTGAATTAATTTTGTGGTCATTTGTTGGACATTATTGTTGGAATTATGGACATTGAGCATTTACTTTCAGTGGGAAATGGCATTGAAGTAAGGATGAAAAATTCCCTATTGTGTTGACACTTTGTGGTATTTTTTTTACACTTTTTTTAGAGCTATGTGTTGTCTTTAAAGCATATTCAGAGACATTTCTAAGAACTTCAAACTGTCAAAAAGATGTTCATTAAAAAATTGAGTAAAATGGTCAACCTATAACACAAGTAATGGTATTCAAAAATGAAATAAAATTGCACGGAAAATAAGATTACCAAAGAGCATGGTCTCATATAAGAATCACAATTGGAATGGAAACTTCAAGACAAAAACTATTAATTGATGACCTTCCCGTTGAAGCGTATCCAATATAGAAACTGTAGCCCCAAACATGTTATTGACTGTACCCTTGCATGTTGTCAATTCTTGAATCTAATCAACATAACATTTGCAGAACCCCCAAACAAACTATGCATGCCTCCTCTTTGCTTTTCTTTTCTTCAGTAGAATGACAAAAGTATTTAACTTTCATTGAACCAATATTCTCCTAGAATTTTTGTAGTTCCATGAAATTCACTGAAGGTTTTAGCCAAGAACTTACAGATGCAATTGATAGTACAAACGATGAGTACACATCTCCACATACACCAAAACCTTAGAAAATACATCTAGGGAAGACCTGTAGCAATATTACCCAAGTTTATATTATTACGTTTTAAAATATTTCCAGGTTTCAATGTTCAATTTCTTAAAAGATTTTTATAGGCCATAACATATTACAGAAAATTAAAGAAGGAAAGACATTGACAATAACAATCAAAACTATGTCACAAATTAAAATTCTTGAATCCTTGTTTTTATAGCTAAACATACTTCTAACTGAACTCTGTGTGCCCTGGACATTGACTTAAGCGTAAGATTACTCCTATTTTGTACAAGCTTTCACAAAGAGCAAATTCAATCGATAATCAACCCAACATTTTTCCACGTATTCCTTAGACATGGGAAATTTCTTTCCATTATTTTG